>BSBK01000016.1:2500-27500 GCA_027943335.1 Chamaecyparis obtusa | reverse complement strand
ATGTCCAACTGACAACTGGTAGATATCCAACTGGTATAAGAGTTTTGACATCAATAAAACACTGTTAGCATCTTCTCAATATGTTCAACAATCTCCCCCTTTGGCATTGATGAAAAAATAACAAAAACTCCAAAAAGAATCAAAAACTCAAAATAGATCCAAAAACTCCCCTTGAGTTAGATATTCCTTTAATGTTTTTCTTTTCTCCTTAATTTCTCTCCCCCTTTTTGCCACAATGGAAAAGGGCCACTAACCATAGCTTGAATCATCAAATAAGAACAACATGTCTTATTGTAAACAATTATGTGTACCTTTCTTTGATTATCGGAAGCTTCTTCTTCCACTTAGCTATAGTTGCACCCATCTACATGCACAAACTATCATGATGCACCAGCATGTCAAAAGATGCAGTCCAATCCAGCTATTGGAATTGCAACTCATATTCATCTGCATCAACAAGAATACAAAAACATGCTCTAACCTTACCTCAATAAAATCCTTCACAAGCTAGAAGGTTTTCGTCGAATCCTTTCTTTTTCTCTGCAAATATAACATTTCACCTTGAAGCTGACCAACCTTTATTCTTTGTTTTCCTCCTTCATCCTTGAAGTAATCATAATTTTTTCCTAGTTCATTCAATTCATCCTCAATAACCTCAATTCTACATCTAAAATTGTCAACAGCAGCAGGCCGCCCAAAAAAATGTCAGAAATTTCTTTTATACAGTCTCTTGTTTCATTGATTATTCTGGATAGTCTTTCTATAGAATCAATACACTTCTTCTCAATAGAATCTTTGGTTGTCCAATAATATACACCATATTATACCAATTTGTAGGAAACAATAGGTAGTGAGAGGGGGGTGAACCAATACCTATAAAACTTTTCAAATTCTTATTGATACCCTTAAGCAGCAATAAAAGAAACTTTTATATTAAGAAGCATAAAACTAAAACTATGAAGTAAAAGTGCAATAAACCAAATGAAAATGCATGCACACACATAACACAAATTTTTATCATGGAAACCCTTGGTTAGAGGAAAAAACCACGGTGGGGATGAAACCCACAATCCTTTCACTGCAATATAAAAGAGTACCCGGTTAAGAGCTTGCAATATGTCACTTTATAGGTGACTCACCCTATTAGGAGTGACTAATACCTTGTTAGAAGTATTTGTAGTCCAATTATAGACTACCTTGTCAAAGGATTTAATCCCACTAGTATAGTGTTCACCTTGTTAAGTAATTTACATAAAAATTTCAACTAAAGACTACCCGGTTAAGGGACTTACAACTTGTTGAAACTATTAGAAATACAACAATAATAAATGACCTATAATTTGCACTCTATAATGTTTATCAGATTCCTTATGCTCTTTTCTTGTTCTGACTTCAACTCTGTAACATCTGTGCAAACAACTCTGTTATTGCAGCTTCAATTCTTCACCAAATTTTCACAACAATAGCTTCCTTTTATCCTCTCTTTTTTTCAAAACAACTTTGTCCTTATATATTGTCTTCAATGTCAAATGTAAAACCTAATTAGGGTTTTCATTTTTCTCCAAACTTGTTTCTCCAATCTTAGTTAACTCGCAAAAACATAAAATCCTTACCACGTCGGCCAAATCATAGCATATGTTATTATTTCCAATGTGCAATATTCCTTCAATTTTATTTGTCAAACATGCCTTGGAATCGTGAAAAGATATGTGCACAAGTTCTTATAAATCGACTCAATCATCTCCTTGAACAATGTACTACATTTTCTTTGTTGTCCAGATTCAATGAATCTTCCACTACCATGACTGATTTGGTAAATTAAGAAAAACTATTTAATAACCTATCTATACATGTTCACCATTTTGACCGGTTGCTAGTGTCTTTATTTTTACCTATAGCGATTCATGGTCTCACCATTTGTCCTTTACCAATCTTCTCCCTTTACCTATTTGACCTTCACTTGTTGTCCTATTCACCAGTTACCTTCCTGTGTATCAATTACCATGCTACTTACCAATTAGCATGTTGCTTACCGGTTGATTATACATGTGTACCAGTTGGTGTAACTTCACATACTTAGCAAAAATGATCTTCACCGATTGAATGGTTTTCCAAAAATAACAACCATGCTCTTCATACTCATCATAAATGTCATTTATCTCATCAATATGCCAACACAATCTTCCTTCAACAATCCTAACTAGCTCAACTGGAAACAACAATCTTCTTACTAATCAAGTAATCTATCAAAATATCCTCAATTTTAGTTTTGTGAGCCAAAAAGTGTGGTCACTTCTATAAACCCTTATATCCAAGAGATCCAATGAAATTGGAGTCTTAGAAGGCAGTTTATAGCTTCCTATCTATGGTGTGCAAGAATCGTGTAGATAAAGATGGTGGCCCTCAAATGAACTCAATAAGCAAGATCCCTACAAGGTGCACTATAGAATGGAAGATTCAAGTAGATATCAAGTAATGAGAGTGCAAGTATCCAAGATCTCCATTATGAATGCAAATGAAAAGTAATCTAAGATGAGATACAATATTAAGCTAAGATGAAATACAAGAGTGTAAGGAAAGTAAATCTAAGCTAACAAGATGAAAGATTACTATCCATGCTAATTAGACTAGATTAACTAAGCTAAATGAAAAAAAGTAAATAACAAAGCTAAGCTAAATGATAATGCAATACCTCAAGATGAAACATAAGCTAAGATGCAAGGATGAGCCAAGATGCAAGAATAATGAAAACCCAAGATGCCAAGATGTCAAGACTCTAAGATGCCAAGATGCCCCTCCAAAGATGCAAGAATGAGCAGAGAGCCTCCTTTTAATGAAATTAGATATGAGTAGATGGTCAAGATTAAGAGGCAAAAGAATCAACAATAGTGGAGATTAAGTCTTGGCTGATCCATGTGCTCATGTCTTTAAGAGGCAAAAAGCAAAGGCTAAGATTAAGAGTCAAAACAATGACTGGTTGAGATAAAGAGGCAAAAGCATTCTTCAAAAGTCAAAAGATTTCATCTCATTGGAAAGTGCACTTTTCTTTTTATTTTTATTTTTATTTTATTATAGAAAAGTGATTATCATGTGCACTTAGGATAAAGGGGTTTTTTAGTATTTAATTAAAAGAGAGCATGATCTTTTAATTAAATAAACATAAAAGAAAAGAGTCAAACTTTAGGATATAATCAAATAAATGATTAATTAATCAAGCAAAATTGATTTGATGCAAAGCAATGGTCTAATATTTTAATTTAATTTTTCATAAAGAGAGCTTATAACTTTTGCTAGACCAAAATTGGGTGATTACAAGTTCTACTCGTCGAAGAGCAACTAGACCACATGCCACCAACTTTGTCAAACTCGCCATCTTCTAACATTGTCTAAATAACATCAAAATCCATATAGCCATATCATGATGGAGAAACTGCATCATTTTCCATCTCCTCTTCTTCCTTCTCTTATGTTTCCTTCTCATCCTCATCTTTTTATTCTCCATCCTTTGAAATAGTAACAATTTCTTTACCTTTACCACTGATTTTTCTCCTCTTTGGTTCCAGAATGGAACCACCAATAACAACATCCAAATACTTCTAACTGGAGGAGGAACACTCCTCAATAATACTCACATGCACAACACTAGATACAACCAAACCTGAAAAAATATTCATATGCAATGATTCAAAACATGACTTGTAAGTATCTTCTCTATTCTCTAGAAACCCTTGATATCCTGTAAATTTGTTTTCTGACAGTGATGTCGGACCTCCACTCCATGTTTTCACTACCTAACAAAGATCTCAAGAAATAGAACACCAAACACAAAACTAAAGAACCAAATCGAAAGCCTTAACCATCTTCCAATGAAATCTTCACATTCTCAAGAAAAATGTCCAATAATAGTTTACAAAGATCAAACTACACATTTTCCTTAACCATCTTATGTGATATATAAATTGCCATAGCAGACGTAGCTCCTTCACAATTTTAAAAATAAACTTTATAAGTGATGTCATAGGCAACATACCTCACTACTAGATCAGCAAGTGTGTTTATCAAGAGGGCACGTTGATCTCTGTTGATGCCAATCAATTTTTGCCTTATACTTGATAATATTCTTTCTTGGAAGGTCTCCAACACTACACAACCCATTGATATCCTCAATTACCTCTTTTGTTACTACATAGGGTTTTTCCAACACCAAAATTCCATCCTTAAACCAACTCAGCAAAAATAGAATAGATTCCTCATCATCAAACTAGGGAAATTCTCCCCAAATATCCAAACCTAAGATATGAATTCTCTGAAATGCTTCTATAGACAATCCAACTTCCATCTGTCAAATTTTATCATGATCAAATTCCTCCAATTTTTTTATTTTCCAACATTCTTGATACAGAAGCATTAGTATTACAAATAACCAATTGAGATTCCATCGTCACATTGAGTACTTCTAAAAAACTCTCACAAGCTCTGCTAAAACCTTGATTTTTCTCCTTGCAATAGTGAAAAATGATTTAAGATATTTACCTTTATCTTCTCATGATTAGATTTTTCTACTAAGAATTAATTATCATTGATGCAACCTATTCGTATAGCGCATGTCAATCAACCAAAATAGATGCAATAATTAATTTATCATCCAATGTACCGGAGATAAGCCAGTTGCATCTGGTATCACCGTAGAGTAGGGGAAGTGAGTGATCTAGCATTTTTAATACTCCCCCTGAGCCAAATCATTCGGCTCAATTACCAAAAAAGCTAGGACCAGGATCCGTTACCACAAAATTCTCTTTACTAACATCTTTCTTCTTCCATACCATGACTATATTTTGAGCTTCATCCAAAATTGTAAAATTATTATCATTCTCATACTTTACCAGAGCACCACTAGATCCGCAAGTGTTAGCATAATAACCGATCTAACCATATTTGAAATAATTGACATTATTGTGTCTTGATCTCACTGTCTGAACTCTAGATTTGCATTGATTATCCTTGTGACCGTAATTGTGACATACATAGAAATTTTTATGAAAGATATTGTTCATTCCACTTCCCTTAACTGGACTAGATACTTGACTTCTATATTGATTTGCTTTATGACCAAACTTATGACAACTAAAGCATCGAGCATTTTTTTCCTTCCTGATCTTCCATTCAATAGCCTTATGACCAAAATTCTTGTATATGAAATAATAATTGTTAAAATATAAGTACTTTTGAGCATTCAGTTGGATGACCAAAGGCTTTCTTGAAGTTTTTCCTTGATTATTAACCTTTCTTGTAACCTCAAACTTCACTTCTGGTTCAACTTGCTTTCCTTTCTCTTTTTTCTTCAAATATGAACACTTCCCGGTGAAACTTAATCCTTCCTTGTCTTTGTGACCATTTTTCAAGGCTAAAAGTTGATCCAAGATAGTGTTGATTTCACAAACCTTTGCTTCAGGTCTCAGCTTCTTCAATTCTAGATTTAGCTTCTCATTTTATTTTGAACTCTTATTGATGATATCTTTTAGATCTCCTTCAGTCATCTTGCAATCTTCAATTTTATTCTTGAAATCTTCTTTGAGAAATTCCTAAATGTTTTTATTGTCACTCAATTTCTTTTCTAGATTTTCCACCTTTTCTTTTGATTCCTTAGGTTCTTAACTTACTTCCTTGTGTCTTTCCTTGAATTTCTAATTTTGGTCTCTCAGCTTTGAGATATATGCATTTTCTTCCTTAAGATTTTCTTCTAGCTCCTCATTCTCTGATTTAGTGCACTTTATATCACTCATCATGATTTTTCAATCCTCATCAAAATAGTATTCTCCTTCCATTTGTTCAAACATCCTAGATCTCTCTCAAGGGGTTAAGCTCTATCTACAAGGGACCAAGATTTGATACCAATTGTTGAACATGATGAATAACTTATAGAGGTGAATCAGTTATTCCAAAACACTTTCTAAAACTTTTATTGATCTAGTATACACATAAAGCATTTAAATAATTAAGACTAATAAAAGCATGAAAGAACAAGAACAATGAACACCATATCACTATATATAATGTGGAAACCCAAGATGGTAAAACTACGGTTAAACTAATTCTCATGAAAATAACACCAGTTAAGGTGACACTGATTAAGGTAATTTTTACAAGGGGTTCATTGTCAGTTTTATCACTATTGTTTGGCTAACTATAGATTGGGATAACTACCCTGATACAAATGATGTATTACAAAAAAATGTCTTACAGACAAAATGTGAACTAATGAAATTGCATCTACCTTTGCATGAAACAGTTCCAGCTAGTAGCACAACAATCACCATTAGTAACAAATCTAGTGCAAATCTTTTGTCAATATACCAATCCAATATTCTACAACTCTATATGTAATTCTCCTCTAATATCATAGTGACCCTTCTCTCATCTAACTTTTTCTTACACACATCACTACCAAGAGTTCGCTCACATACCACCTTTTTCTTTCTCTCACTCTTATCACCTCATATATAAAATTCTTTCCTTATTTATATATACATCTACTAAGGTAAATACATATGTCAACTTAGGCATAAAACATGTCAGCCACATTACAAAAAGATATTACAATTATAATTTAAAACACTGCCACTTAACCTAAAAATAGGTTATACGTATGAAGTATTCACACCAGGTTACCACAGGACCTAAAGATAAGTCACACATAAGATAAATATGTTTCATATCACAATTAATGAAAGATGAGTAAATTCTAGAACCAACAGAATGCCACAACCAAGTCCATGACTTGATCATCAAAACTTCTAAACCATCCAATGGATAGAACTAGATAAGACTTGTCTAGAATGAGATATGACCGTTATACCAAAAAATATCAGAACATCTAGGTAGAAGGGATACCTGAGAGATCTCTAAAACTTAGCAGCCAACAAACACCATCTAAAAATTTATGTGTATGTGATCATCATAATATATAGATGTACTAGAAATATGTGATTCAACAATAGGAATAAGGAAATCTATCATCATGACCCAAAAATTTCATAGAATGAATCTGTTCAGCACATAACCAAAACATAGATGTCCAACTGACAACCAACAAACATCTAACCGATACAAACATTAACCAGTATAAGATTTTGACATCAATAACAACATTGTTAGCATCTTCTCAATATGTTCAACAATTCTCCCTATGCATAAAGCTATTCAATAACATCTCTTTGGCATACTAAACTATATACAAACATTTACAGAACTACTACATAGACTGCTAATCAAATATAGAAATACCTCGATTGCATCAAAACATAAATAAGTATCATCTAAAACTCCAAAATTACATCAAAAACCTCATGATCTTACTCCTTGTAAGGCCTCTGAGGCAAAAAAAAATTAGTGAAGTCCTCCAGCCACTTGAATTTTGGCTCTTCATCAATATATTATCCTTTTCTTAGAAAGTTCTAGCCTATTTTAGCCCAGTGATGATGCCTCTCCAATGCCTCTACACTTAGGTTCAAAATAAATGGCTTCTCAACAACAACAATATTACGTTGAAACAATTTTGGCAACTCACTAGCCCAAGGAATCCCAATCCTAATCTCTGCTAGGACTATGAGATCAATATCAATCACAAGAAAATCCTCCTCAAGGATTTCTCTTAATAGAAGTAACATTTCCACTTTATCCCCACCTAAATATAACAAGGAGGCTAGAAATCTAGAATAAATTTTGGTATTAACTCTATACTAATCTGTGGAAACAAGAAGCTCCCTACCCAAAACCATTATAATGGATTCCAAAGTAAAATGGGTTGCCTAGTTGTGTTACTTTTTTTTTGTTTTGAAGGATATAAGTTCAATCAACAAGAGTTATCTATATTGCTATTATCAACATCCAATAAGAAAATGCACACTTATACTCAAACTAAAATACAATTACTTATGATATCAACACGTTATGGATCCAAGTGCATTCATGAAATCATACATAAATCCTATAAATTTATCATTGCTAATATAGGAAGTTATAACAACAACTCTTAAGAAACCAATTACATCAACTATGCTAACACGATGACACCAATTAATAACAATGGGATGTTATTTTGACTCCTTAATGAATGTTACAATGGCAACATTTTTCATACCAAATTACTGTTAAATCTCAACATATCTCTATGTATACAATACCAACATTATGATTCCCCAAAATTCCTTCCTAAGCCTTGTATGGAAGTTCTTTGAACTAGTACAACCCTATATTCATTAGTACGACACCCTTACTATTGGTACAATAATCTTATAGCTTCTATAAGCTTATACAATATAGTCACAATATGTCTCAATCAGCTAATAGTACCCTTCTTGGAAATACAGACTTGTACGACAATAATCAGATAAGTAGAGCACCCTATGTATGTTTTCCAAATAGTACAGCACTCCTAGGCATGTATGGTAGCCTTGGGTCTCACCATAATTGATGAAAAACCTCAACTTTCAGTAGCAGAAAAGACTCGATATTTCATGCTTCAATTCCAAACTCAAACTCCAAATCAAACCCTTCTTGGCAACTATAATATTGGAAAAAATAATAAATAAATATCTCAAGCAATATTATTTTACCTTTTAGCTCAATCAAATCCCAAATCTATGTCTTTCAACAACATAGATATTGTCACGGAAGAGGGACTTTGTCCTCAAGCCCTTAAGAAGAACTCTCTAAACAATTTCACCAATTTCTTGTATTTTTGAGCTTGCCTAAAAGTGATCTCTTTGAAATCTTTTATAATGCTCTCACAAGAGTTCATTTTCACATCTTACTAATGTGGGATAAATAAAAATTACTCACCACTTACATTTTATGTCTCCAATGTGTTTTGATTACGTAAAAGCAAGTTTTGAAAGGACCCGAAACCTTTTACAACAAGTTTACAAAATAAGCATTAAATTTCCTTTAGAAATAGTGCAACAACACCAAAAAAAGACACCAAAAAACTAGCAAGTCCTTTACAAGAAAGACAGAGAAAAAAAGGACAGCAAAAAGACAGCAGGACAACAGGACAGCAGACAACTAGCTAGATGCACTTCATTAGTTCAGCTACCCGTTCAGCCAGCATCTGCATATTGGCAGAGGACACTTTGAGTTCCTCAATATCTTTGTTCTTATTATCCTCCAACTTTTTGAAGCTTGATCTAGTTCTTTTACTGGGTCCATGATCCTCCTTAACCTCAAAGAGAGCTTGCTCCCCTTTACCTTGCTCCATCTTGTCCACAAGAATCTTGACATGCTCAACCGAGGCCTTGAGAATGGTGAAACTCTGCTCAGTGATGTTACCTACTGTCTTCTCTAGCTTCTCAATTATGTTTTCCATTTTATCAATTCTCTTAATCATGTTACCACCTTTCACCACATCCCCCTCTTTTATTTTGTTCTCCATTGAAATGATTATGTCATTAAATGAGGGGATTATATTTAAATATCTCCCACTTAACTATAGTCCCTCATTAATAAAGTTAAATATTTATATTTTAAATTTATAAAATAACTTTAAAAATGCATAAATTAATCATATAAATGATATTAAAATATTCTATCTACAATAACCACTTACCATCGACATGACATTGTGACTAAAGATCTTGTCCATGTCCAAATGACTTACTGTAAATATTTATGCCCAAAACTGCACCTAGACACCTCGGATTGACCTGCAACTAAAACTACCTAGGCCAAATGGCCTCGAGATCCCTCAGATGTATTGATTATCCTATGGGACCATGGATAAATAGGCTAACGACAATGTCTTGCTACTAATGCTAGAAATGGGACATTATGCAGATACATGAACCCTCCCACTTTTCACATAGATTTTTAATCTTTTGTCTAAAATGAACCCAAGAAATCTCATTTTTCTATCCTCACATCTCATTTGGATGGGGCTATCCATAATTACCTCCTTTCAATAATCTTTCATTAACACATTAGAAAGATAACCTTAAGTTATGAGATTGTTTAAATAGAGAAATCCCCATCAACTTCCCATATTGTAGAATAATTATCCCATCAAAATACATCCTTTGCTCAATATTTTGAGGTGTGACATATTATTTTCAAGTATTCCCCAATTTGATTAAATTTTCCTTCCCCAAAAGATGTCAAAATTGTTCAATGTGGAAATACTGCAACATGACACTTCAACATGTCCTTCATCGATCGATCCTATCAATGTAATGATTATACCTTTTCTAAGACTAATGAAAAGTATTGCTACTTGTCATGTCTAAGTGATGGTTCTATCAATTCCAAACTATCAATACCATTAGCTCTTAAATTTTCTAACTTGTTTGTCTCCATATTCCATTCAAGGTAAATTTGATTAACAATAGTCATGTCAAATGATGGCATCAACTCAAGAGCTCTTTCCAATACTACTTGGAGTCATCAATTTGGAGTCTTACCTTTTTTAAGGGTATTAACTATTATAGAAGAATCCCCTTCCACTTCTAGCTTATGAATCCCAAGTTTTTGATAGAGATGCAAACTATAAACCAATGCAAGGATCTTTGCATCATTTTTGGTGAATATGGGCAAAGGCCTAAAGAAATTTCCAACTATTTTTCACTACCAATCTCAGATAATTCACCTTCTCCTAAAACACTAGGTTTTTCCCTTGAAGATCCATCAAATTTAAGTTTATACTAACCATAAATTAGGGGGGGCTATTTTACTTCTTCCCTTTGAGCTTTTGCCTCCATGCCTCCCTTCCCAACCCAAGTTGGAATCTTCAAACCATGCCAATTTAAGTGTATTTTAGCATCCCATTCTATAAATGTTATATTTTTATGACTACACTCCATGATTCTAGAGTTGACCATATTTTCTATGGAAGCTTCCATTTTATTATGTAAAGATAATAAATTCATTTCCTTCTCAAGGAAGGTACCCAAAACCCAGATGCACCCATATGTAGCTTTAATTTTAATAATTGGGCAAAATCTAGAAAGATTGATAAGATCCTCTGGGAGAGAGCTCTTCCACACTACCTTGGTGCAAAACTATTGCCAACATGCTTGGGTAAATTGACAAGCCAGCAATAGATGGTCTACATCGTTGTCATGTATCTTACATTGAACATATCAAGAAGGTATGTAGAAGCCCAACCTACAAAATCTATCAATAGTCGAGATTCTCTTTTGAAGGGTGGCCTATACAGATATGTATGCCTTTGGCAAGTAATATTTTCTCCATCAAAGAATAATAGGTAAGTTAATTTCGTCTTGTCCAATTTATTTTAAAATAGAATAATATTTATCTTTTGTATTATACTCTCCAGACTTTGAGTCATTCCATATTAACTCGTCATCTCCTCTTCTCAAAACTATGCATCATTTTTTTAAGTAATTCTGGAGGGTTTCCACCTATTTTATTAAAAGATCAAAAATTGTAATGTCCTTCCATTTCCATCTTAAAGACATATTCTCACTCTGTAGGAGCATATAATCCCTCTCTCTATATCCCCATCTACTCGTTAAACATTCTTTGATTCTTCCAAGTCCAAGAGAATCTAGACATGGTTTCCCAACCTATGAATCCTCACAAAACCTATCTTTTACTCCATCATAAATATCCAATGTCAGCTATGAAGAGACTGTTAGCCTACATTGTTGAGTAAAGTTCCAGATTCTAGATCCTCTAGTAGCATCTATGACTAATAGAATCTTCTATTTGCCCACCTCCACTAAATACTTTAGTCTTAACAATTTAGCCCATTTTCTACTTGGTTTGTTGAACATCTTGCAAATTAATTTAGCTCTTAATGCTTTGTTATGTGCAAATAAATTCATGGTGCCAACTCCTCCTTTTATTTTTCTTTGCAAACCTTGTCCCATGCAATAAATGCTATTTTTTCCTTATCTTTTTCACCCTACCAAAATAATTTCCATTTTATTTTATTAAATTCATGTCCCACCCCTATTGAAAGAGCCATACATGAGAGGAGAAAAATGGTTATAGCCAATAAAAAAACTTTGAGCATTATCAATCTTCTTAAGAAAGACATGCATCTCCCTTTCCAAGAGGCTTCTCTAATTTTAATTTTCTATTTTAGAGGGTTCGAGAGTCTCCTAGATATCAATTCTTTTTCCAGAGGAAGTCCCTAATACACACATGGAAGTTGTATGTTCTTAAAATCTAAAATCCTCAATATTTGATACTCCTTTCTAAAAGAGACATTAAAGAAAAAGACTTCAGATTTATTTTCATTCACTTCATACCCTATATCCATTGAATACTTTTTCAAGATCATGTTCAAATCCAAAGCTTCTTTTTGTTTGGCCATACCAAATATCATGGTATCATCAACAAACTTCTAATGTGTAATAGGGGGCATCAAACTTTTTACTTCAATTCCTTCAATTTCTCCTAATTATCAAATCATTTTTGGGAGTTCTACCTAAATCTTCTACCAATATGATATAGAGATAAAGGAATAGGGGCTCTCATTTCCTTATTCCTCTACACACTTCAAAGAAACCTTTTGGTATTCTATTAATTAAAATAAAAAATCTTGGGGTTGATATGTAATTAAGAATCCAATTGAACCATCTCTTATTAGCCAAAAAGCCTCCACCACTTTAATGAGACACCACCAATCCACTTTCGAATAGGCCTTCCTAATATCTAACTTTATCAGCATGCATTCTTTCTTAGATTCTTTAACCAAATGAACTATTTTCTACTCAAAAATCACACCATCCAAGATGGATCTTCCTAGGATAAATCTTGTTTTCTCATCAGAAATTGTTCCCTCAATAATATTTTTAAGTGTATTGGAAATCACTTTTGACATCACTTTATAAATAGTATTGCATAAGGATATTAATCTATACTCGTCTAGAAATGAAGCCCTTGAAAGTTTTGGAATTAATGTAATGAATGTGTTATTAAGTCTAACTTGCCAAGTGACAACAACTATTTCAATCATCTCCTAACCCAAGATATTCCAACAATTTTGGAAGAATCCTATTGTGTATAAATTAGGTCTTGGGGCTTTGTCTTCTTGTATCTGAAAGAGATCCTCTTTAACCTCCTCACACCTAATATTTTCATTTATTATTTGATTTTGTTCTTCTGTAATGAACCTTGGAATGTTTTCTTGAAGCCTTGTTGTATTTTAAAACTTGAGCCTTCCTCATTGTTTAGTAATATTTTAAAGAACTCTATCGAGGTTTTGGTAATCTCTAAAGGATCATCTATAATAGTGTTATTTTGGTCTTTTAAAATAATTATTTTGTTAGAAATATTTCTTTGTTTTGTGTAAGAATGAAGAAAACTTGTGTTCTTGTCGCCTTCTTTGATCCATGCCTCTCTGGACTTATGCCTCTAAAAGACCTCTTCTTTGGATAGTATACTTTCGTATTTTTCCATAAATTCCTTCTCTTTGAGAAAAATTTCTTGATTCATACTATGCTCTATTACTTTATTATTCAACAATTTAATCTCCTTCTAACAACAAGTTCTCTACAAAATAATTTTTGAATTCTTTTTTATTCCAATTTTTTAACTTATGTTTTAGTAGTTTGAGCTTGGATATAAAGAAAAAATAAAATTGAACCCTCCATTTCTTCCTCCTTCCACTATTTTTCTATTAACTACAAAAAATTTGGGGCCTTGTACCACATATCCTCAAATTTGAAAGTACATTTGTGAGGGATTTTATCCCCTTTAATCTCAAAACAAATAGTATAATGATCTGATCCACTCAAAGCTTCCATGAATCCCTCAAAGGTGAATGAAAAAACACCTAGATCTCTAAGAAAAAGGAATCTATCTATATTTTCTAATATGTTACTGAATCCAAGTCTTATGTTGGTCCATGTATAACTTCTATTGGAGAGGTTATTTTCCATAATTTGGTTCTAATTGACCCACTCCTTAAAATATTTCTAAGGTTGAGACTCAAATCTACACCCCCTGTTTTGTCCAAACTCTCCAAAAAGGCATTAAAATCTCCTCCCAAAATAACTATGTTATTAGATTGAGAGCCTAGAAAGGCATCTAATTTTTCCTAGACTTCTCTTTTCCTCAAATTTGCATTAGGACCATATACACTCACTAAAATGAACTTCATTCTAGTAATTAGGATTTTTACTATGCACCTTAGAACCAATTATATCCTTTTGCAATCTTATCAATGTTAATAGCTTAAGGTCTCCATATGGTTGTTAGACCTTGTAAAGCTCTTGTTTTTTGAATGCTAATGAAATTCTAGTTGTTAAATTTCTTTTGATTTTTTGTTAAATCAACATTGGTCAATTTATTTTCTTGTATCATCAATTTATCTACTTTCATTTTTACAAGGTTCCTTTTGATTGAGTTCTATTTGTTAGGGGCATTTAGACCCTTGAAATTCCAAAAAAGGAGCTTCATAGCTCCTCGAGAAGGGGTGCTTTTTTCCCTACTTTTAGTATTCAAGTAATTTTTGTCTATCCTACTTCTCAATCCTCTTATCTTTTCTCATTTATGGATTTTCTAACCTTTTCTCTACTTTTGCAGCAATCAGGTTTAGATCTTCTAGTTTTCTCTTGTTGAATGCCTAATTACAACTAAGATGGAACATCACTTAGATCTTTGTATATATCATTGAAATTATCTAGCAATGATTCTTGTTCATCTTCTTTTATATCTCATTCTTCAATTAAAGTCATATTGAAATCTTCTTTCAATACTCTCATAGTAGAAGGAAGCTTCTCTATGTCCACCTCAGGATTTGCAATCTTCTCCAAAATACCTATTTCTAAAAATCCTGCTTCTCATCTAGGAGTCTTAGGAGGATATTCTCTATAATTTTTTATGATTATAATAAAATTTTGTTCCTCCATTTGGATACCATGTTCCTCCCTATCAAAATCTAGTAACTTCATTTTGTCATCATTAGCCATCTCTCCTATGTGAAATCCAGTTTTATTTTCTTATAACAAACCCTAAGTGTCTCTTAGTTTAAAGTATCAGTATACTTCACATTCTCATGGTTATTGAAGAAATGTTCATTCTTTAAAATTTCATCCTCCTTCTATATTGTGAAATCCTTCTTGGAATTGGTTTCATAGTCCATTTGTTCTCCCCCTATCCTATTTTCAAGCATCCTACTTCAATACTTTGTCTAAAGAGATATTTTCCATTCTTAACCCTACTAATTTTAAATATCTTTTGATTCAATTTTCCAAACTCCGTGGCAATTTCTATTTCTTCCAACAAACCTACTTCTGAATCAATTTCTATGTATATGTCTGCAAATTCATATCTTCCATTTAAGAAACCCACATCCACTCCCAACACATTTCCTAATGCATCCCTAATCCTAACCAACAATTCAATACCACAAAACTTCAAAGGTAGATTTTCCAGTCTCACCCATATTGATAATTTTTTAACTTGATATGAAAATGGATCAAAATTAAACCATGCTATACAATGAAAACTAAAACCATCCATAACAAACATTCTAGATAGCAATTCCTTCTACATCTTAAAATCAATGCATTCAATAAGTAGAAATTGATTGGATACAATTCTAACACTTACCTTTTCCTTGAGTGTGTCTAACCATAATTAAGTTATTTCCTTATCTAACCTCCTTTCTCCAAACCATTTGACAAAAATTGCCCTATCTTTAAGATGGTCTATTGTGATTTGGAATATGGCTGAAGGAATTACAATTATCTATATTTGTCCTCTGTTGGGGGTTGTCACTTTACCAGGGTTTTTATGGGGAACCCTTCTCTACGACACTCCTACTTTCCCTTTTCTCGACTCTTATGAATTCCTTTAAGGATACCAAATGTGTGAAGGATGTTTCCACTTGCTATTTTTTTTAAATCTTATTATTTTAATCCCCTTCCCTATAATTATTTTTCCTTCTTACTCCAAGTGGCATTACATTTTCCCCTATAGGAAGATTATCTTGTCATCTACTCTATCAGAACCTTGATCCTCCTCTAAACCTTGCCTTGTGGCCAGTCATGTCATTTGTCTAGTGACACCCACCATTGTTTCTCCTTTCCTTGGACATCTCTCCCTCTTCCATTTTTAATAGTTTAATTTTTATTTATTTATTTAATTTTATTTTTTACTAAAAGTAGGTTATAGGACCTATTGCCCAAAATTTCCCTCTCATTCATTTTTGGCCACAGTTCCTATTTTCCAAAAGAAATGCTCAAGTGTCGAGAGTCCAGTGTGTTTTATGCTCAAGTGTTGAAAACAGAGTGTGTTTTCAACCTCCTCTCTGCAGGCTCGAGCTATTTCTGCCTTTTGGTCTGAAGGTTCAGTGTGTTTTCGACCTCTTCACATTGAAAATTCGGTGTGTTTTTGGCCTTCGCTCGAAAACCCTCTTTGTTTTCGACACACCGTCTATGTTTTTGACACTAAGCACACAACCCCGATCAAGTGGGTCCTGGTGCCTAAGGCCATGCTAGTGTGGAAGATCTGATGGCTGTCGCATGATCACATGGGATCTTCCAATCCCATGAGATCATACGACAACCGTTGATGCGGTGTCAGCAAGGGATCTTTGGTAGTCAAGACAAGCGGTCAACTCTAGTGGCCAACAGTCATCAGTTCTCATCATGCAGTTGGTCGCATGATCACATGGGCCTTCCTGGCCACATGCGATCATGTGACAAGCTGTAAGCGATCAAACCACAGTGCGCCAGCAATTGGTGACTAACACTTTACGGTTGGTCGCATGATCACATGGGCTCTTTCGAGCCCATGCGACCATGCAACAAACTGTAGGCAGTCTGGTTTCAAGCGGTGATGGTCAGTGGCTAGCATCGTGCGGTTGGTCACATGATCGCATGGGCTCTTTTGAGCCCATGTGACCATGTGACAAACCGTCAGTGATTAGCATGCTTGCGGGCGGTGTTGCTGTGGGTCCATGCCGGGGTACCGAGGTGTTTGCTGATGTGGTGGTCAGACCGAATGGGGGAGTGACACGTGGTGGTTCTAGGCTCAGGGTTGGCAGGCTTTGCACGGTTGCGCAGTTGGAGGTGGGCCCAGTTTTATGTTCGATCGGGTAATCTTGCAATAAAAAGAAGAATATTCTTCTATCTGGTGATTATGAGACTTCCCTTAGTCGGGTAATCTCTTGACGGAAAGAAATATGCCGAAGAGGTAACGCAACTCAGTGACTATCGTCGGATGAAGCAAAGGATCAACGGTTTTCGCATGGTCGCTAAGAGGAGCCCAGGGTTAAGAAAGTTCAGGCGACTTGGCAACAAGGGGAAATTTGAACCCAAGGTGGAGCCAGGGTTAGATTTGCAGTGCGGTCTTGCGGCCCGAGGTGTCTTGTGCGGAGGCAGATTATAAAAGACTTGTCGCATGATCGCATGAAGCCTTTTTGGCTCATGTGATCATGCGACCGTTGACATTTTCAAAGTGTGGTGGCAGTTTCAAAGGAGTTGTCACATGATCACATGAAGCCTTTCGACCTTGTGTGATCATGCGACCATTGCTATTACAAGGGTGGCGTGATTGCTTTGGCAGGCTTTCTTCTGTAGAGATGTTTGCAAAGCGCGGGTAGCTGAGAATTAATGTTTCCAAAGGCTTATAGATGGAATGTTTGCAGAGATATTTTAGGCTGCTATTTTTTTAGTCCTTTTGAGGATCTGATTGAATTTTTGAAGCATTCATGATAGAGTGGGCTTGCAGGGAGGTAGATGGATCAAAGTTGTCGATCTGCAGAGATGGACACACAAACAAAATATCTGATCGGCCATGATATTCAAAGAACACATTTATGATCAGATTGTGACTATTTTAGGGCTAGATTATTTTATGCATATCTTTGTAGCCCTAATTCAGTGATATTTTGACTCTTGCCTGCGTGCAGTGAGTGATGTATATAATCTTTTTTGGAGCCTGTAGAGCTCAAAATTCACATTTTGTAAAAAGAAAGGCTCTTTCTTGGGAACCTATCTGTGGCATTTCTTCTTGCCCTCTAGTTTTTCACATTCTATAAATTCCCATTAATAATACAAGTATTGCAGAGGTAGTTTGTGACAATCCTTCATGTCCTTGTGCTTCCCTGTTTGCATTATCTCTTATTGGATTGAGGTTTATGAATGCTATTAATGGAAATTGGGGTTCCTGGTCCCTCTCTCTTTTTGTGATTTGTGTGTTACTATGTCTGATCTGATTTAGATGTTTTGTGGGTATACTATAGCCCCTAGCAGTCTTGTCTCATTCCTACACCTAGTTGCAGAGGAGGATGTTTGTTTGCAGGTCATAAATTGAGTCTTCTGTTCAGGCCTTCCTATGAAATACTTATGCAAGCCTATCTAGTGAGTGGTGACCTATTAGACCTAATTCCTCCATTAGTCTCATTCCTCTATACTGAGATCCAAACCCTAGTTCGGTGCATCACCTAGTAGGTAGATTTGCTTTCAGTCATTTCCCTTTCCATGCATTCCTTCTATCCCTTTCCCTCAAAAGTTTACATTTCTTGTTAAGAGCAAATCAGGGTGATTATCCAAGAGGAATGAGCCTAGAATCTGGAGGTCTCATCTCGGTTAGCAAAAGGTCCCACAACCTTGAGATGATTCCCTTGTTATACTGAGTTATCAAGACTATGAGAGCTTGAACTAAGGGTGCAAATTCAGTGTATAACAGGACCAAAATATAAGGTGTGTTATCATCTAAATTAAAAATACTTAAATCTGTTAAAAAATAGAAACAAATTGATACATTGGATAGTATGTATTCTCTTAGTGTTGGGCATTTATGTGATGCATTTGATTACTAATATATTCTTTTGCTCATATGGTATCATTGCTAATGTGAGTAATTGCTTGTACATGTGATTTAGTAATGATCATATATGCATGATGACCCTACAAGTATGTATCCCATGATGTTACATGATGGTGTCTCAATGTGCATATTGTAGAAACTGATGAAATATCAGATTCAACTCCAAGATCCAGCTGCATGCAATAAACCTATCACAAAGAATGAAGCAAAAATATGGAAAAAGCAAAACCCTCTTGTGCTCAAAAATGTCAGAGCTCAAAATGAATTAAGAGAGAAAGAAAGAAATAATTACAAAAGTGGCTTATAAGGATAGAAACCCTAAATCCACAAAAAGCTAGGTTGTGCAATAATAATTAATATAAATATTAATTATTATGCACCTAAAAGAGATAGCTTAAGTGAAAAAGAATAATAGAGGACTTAAGTAATTAAACCGAAATGATTTAATTATAAATTCAAATATATCTATTACTCTAACACCCCCCCCTTAAGCGTAGCTCAGGAGGAACTAACCTAGCATAGCTAAGAAAGTAAGAAATGGGTCCCGGCAACAAGGCCTGATCAGGTACCCAGTACAAGGAAATCTCTATAAACCAAAGTAAAGGAGAAAACCCAGTGGGAAAAACTCCTCTCCAAAAAGAGATGTAAAAGCAAGAAAAGACAAAAAGAATAACTTCAAGAGACTCTCTCAAAGCCATAAGTACAATGCGTGCTGCCAACCCCCCCGTGAGAGAGGGTCGAGGCTCCAAAACCCCCTCAGAAAGTAAGAACCCCTAGATCAATGAACAAACCACTATGACTCCAATGCAGAGGAGTGAAATTCAGTGGACACTAAAGAGGTAACCTTGAAAGATGAGGTGTCACTAGAAATCCAAGTTGATGCAATAAACCTGTCACAAAGAATGAAGCAAAAATATGAAAAAAGCAAAACCCTCTTGTGCTCAAAAATGTCAAAGCTCAAAATGAATTAAGAGAGAAAGAAAGAAATAATTACAAAAGTGACTTATAAGGATAGAAACCCTAAAGCCACAAAAAGCTAGGTTGTGCAATAATAATTAATATAAATATTAATTATTATGCACCTAAAAGAGATAGCTTAAGTGAAAAAGAATAATAGAGGACTTAAGTAATTAAACTGAAATGATTTAATTATAAAGTCAAATATATCTATTACTCTAACACATATATATGTATGTATGTATGTGTATTGTCATAAAAATTTAGCACCCATATTTGGAGGCTTCAGGACCTTTTAGACCTTATTTTGGTGATTTTGATATTTGAATGCCCTTTATCCTTGATTCCCAAATCTTCCTCTGACACTCATCACACTCCCTTGGACCCGAGCTAGCTTCAAACAAAGTTAGGACTATATCGACTAAGTCGACCTTTTCCTAGACTAGGTCGACTAAATCTACCTAGTCCTAGGGTATTTATATTAAGTGGGCTTTGGGCCTAATCTCGAGGTGTTTCTTCTAAATATTTCTTTGTGGTCAGACCAACAATATTGAGTCCCAAAATGAGTATAAAAGGACATTAAGGCATCTCATTTTGGCAATCATTATCCATTACATTCCATCTAATTTATGTGCAAGAAAACTATTGGTGATTTCAAGAGTAAGTAAAACCAATATTATTGAGGATTTGGACTCAAGATTTGAAGGCAAGCATCCAACTCATGATCTCCAAGTATCCATTTCTTCAAAATCCATTCAAGCCAAGGCAATCTTCTCTAATTGATACAATTTTCTCTCCCATGATGTCCAAGTAGACAAATTCTCAAGCTAGCAAGGAGATCCACACATCCACTCATCTTTCATCTCCTTCTTCGTTGATTTTATCAAGCATATTAGAATTCTTGACCAAGAATTTGTGATCATAGATCTATACATTGGTGAAGACGTCCTTGATTCCTCATTCTACATACAATCATTCTTGTGGATTTATTGGATCCTAACATCCATCCATAAGGGTTTCTCTTAAAGTGTGAATACTTACATTTATCTTGTTATCAATAGTTTCTTTATGCAATTTCTATTTCATTTTAAGGTTGATTCCTATACAGGGGCTTGACCAAGGCAATCCACTTTCTACAACCTTTTTCCCCTTTTTTTGTGCAAGTGCAGTTTTGGGAGTTTTAGAGCTAGATTCAAGAGTTTTAGACACAATTACAGGTCCTCTATAGATTTCACCAAATTCAGAGTTAAAAGGACTAGGTTGACTTTCCCAACAGTGTCCTAGACTAGGTCGACTTTCCCAACATAGTCCTTTGGGTCTAATATTTTCACAATCAAAAGTTACAAGCAACAAAGTTCTAGATCCAAAACCTTATGTGATTTTAACACCTCTGCGAGAGTTAAATTCAGATTTGAAAGTCAAACCTTCTCTTCTTGTGTTCAAGGTAAGTTCATCCCTCTTATTTCTCTCTTGAATTTACTTTTACACATGATATATGATATCATACTTCGTTGGTTATCATTTCCTTATCATATAATTAATTCCTTTTACATATTTACATATCATAATCACACATTCATATTCCACATTTCTTTAAGGAAAGTAAACCCCCAATTCATCCATTCTCATTTAGATATTTCATTAGCATCCCTACATCCATCTTGGGTTGTGATAATCTGATTTGTTTGAGGGTGAGCCTTTGGGAGAATACACACTTTTCTTAATGTACAATACAATTTGGTGAGTGATCTATCTCCTAAGCATTTCTCACCATTTTATATTGTACGTTTCGGTGAACCCAACTTATAAAATTTATTTTCTAATATTAGTTGTGTCATTTGATTACAAAAACTTCACCCATAACTTAATCATAAAACTTAGATCTAAAAGATAAGCATTAAAGTACTGAACCACAAAACACATGAATACATAACACTAGAATTTTTGTGTGGAAACCTAATTAAGGAAAAAACCACAGTGGGGATCAAACCTACAATATAATGTGCTAGTACAAAAACTCTATTAAAGGTACAATATGGAATGTACATGCATTTAGGCTCATTACCTAGATCTCACTGCTCAAATACAATAGAGGGCAACAACCCTGAGATTACAAAAAGGGCTACAACCCCAAAATGGAATACAATCCACTGTGGACAACAATCCATTGAAGTATACACTGACTAATAGCATCTCTGATATAACAATATAGCTCTAATGAAGTGAAAGGAATATCTTATTAGATTCCACTCATACCTTTTTAGATACACATATGTACTACCTCACACTCTCCCATCACAATTACAATTAATTACATCTTTATATACATTTCCATCACCTTACAAACATGACTAAGGTGGGCATCAACCTTAACTCCTCAATCACAAAGTAGTTAATCAATTACAATGCAAACAATGATGTGATCCAAGAAATGTTGACAAAGACATAGCTAGGACCCAAATCTCCATCCATGAGCACACTACAATCCATAATTCTCACCATAAATCTTCACAACATGCTAGCTCGCCAAGTTGGCCAAGAACACTAAACACACCTCAAGAAAATTATTGAATCCAATCACATAATCCAATGTGATCCAACAAAAAAAATGGGAAATGATCTAGAAACATCAACAAGCAAAATGAAATCACACATCAATAACATAAACATCTCTGCTTCATAATTCACAACTATCTTTGCACTATTCATCAAGAACACCAAACATCAATCTTTGTCACTCTAGAAAAATAGCTTGACAATATCCAAATCATGAACCATTTGAGTTGAGGAAACAAATTCATATCCTAAACTCACCACCAAGTTATCAACCAAAAATATTACATAACTGATCCATACCAATCCAATAACTGCAACATTGTCACTTCTTGAACAACCGTAAAATAGTCCTTTAATAGATCACCTATAACTCACTCAAATCATAATGCAAACCTCTGACACTTGAACAAGATCAGGTAAAGACATCCCAAAATATATCTGCAAGTGTGCAACACTTGATACTCAATACAGTAACCAAACTAATCCACACACTTTACTGAACAAACCAAACACTATCAAAATAAGAGAATATGTGAAATCAATGATAAAATATCAATGTCAGCACATATATGCAATATATATGTAACATCTTCTTCTTCTTCTCCTTGTATTAACTACAATGACAAAATTGATGAAGCTAACCATGTGGTCAATCAAGTTGATAAAGTTAAACCTAAACCTAAACCTCCATCAAATATTTGCATTACCTTTAACCCTGCTGAGACAATTAAGGCACCTGATGGTCCCCTCTATATTATCGCAAATGTTGTTCGCCTTGCTTCTCGTGGTGTCCTCATTGATCCCACTTGCATGGTGAATGTGATAACTAAAGAACATCTTTATAGTAGATAATTGCAACATGATTTCTATGATAGATTTGATGTTATTATCCAAACACATAATGGTTTCCTTTATCCTTCCCTTGGTTCCATTTCATTTTCTATTAAAGTTGGTGGTAAAAATGTACATGCTAGTTTCATTGTCATCCCAAATTTTGATCAATTTCAAGTCAAACTTGGTCTTTCTCTGCTTACCTACATGAAATTTGTTGATTCTCCTATTCATAAATGTCTCAAATTTCCTCATAATGAAAAAATCATGATTGTTAACCATAGTATTTATTAGTCTTCAATTCCTCAATATTCATCTGACCTTGATTTATTTTTTCCTTATATGCCTCAACCAACACAAACCCATCCTAACCATCTCTTTTGATCATACCAAGCCTACAAGATCCAAAATATTTTTGAACTTATCAAACCTAAGGATGTTCCATCTCTTTTCCCTAGACATGAACTTCTTCCTACACCACCTATACCTCCTCTTCCTATTACTTATATACATACTTCTCAACCTATCTCTCAACCTAGTGTGGTTCTTTTTGTTCTTCCTCCTAAAGAAGAAAAGGACCCGATGTTGATTGATCCTATCCCAAACCAATTTTTTTAGCAAAACCAAATAGAATTTTCATGCTCATGATCATCATTGCAAGCATCATTCTAGAGACCGTCAACATGCTTCCCAAAACATTGTTTCATCTCATACACCTCCTCATGCCTTGCTTCCCTTTGACCAACCCATGCTTGATCCAATAAAAAGAACTAAATTTAAACAAGATCAAAATGAACAAACATGACCATTCTATTTGTATCTTGGATTCTATTATAATTAATTTGGATGAAGAAGATAATATTGATGATAATGTTTTTGATATTCATGCTAGTGATTATGATGACTATGAGACTATTGATATTGATCATGACTTACCAGCTATGCTTTTGCAATAGTTATCTATCACTCCTAGTGATAGATATAGTGACCTATCCTCACAACATGGTCCTTCTTTAGAAATAGCTATTATTCCATATATCATGCTTGATGTTTCTCCTCTTGTGAGTTTCTCACCTTCCCTAAACACTATAGACCAAGATGGGAGGGCAGGAGATACACTTGACTAGCTCCTCTTTTGCAATGGGTTTTTGTGTTTTCCTTTTGTAATGTGCTTCCCCTATGATGTGTTACTTGTTATATGTTTTGTTTATATTTCTTTAAATGTCCTTTTTTTCTCTATTGGCACAAGGTGATAAAGGAATCGCAATGTTGTAAACATTATTAGATATTTGTATCTCTCTTCTTATATATGTCATTACATGTTATGTTGTTCCAGTGCCACTATTTGTAAATGCATCTTTGTTTTGTTTTCTTGGGATGATGTAAAATGGTAGCTACCTATTCTTTTTGGTCTCTATGATTTTGGCCAAAAAAGACTCTTCTTTGTAACTCTTACGTGATTTTCTTCCATTGTGCTTTTAGTTCTACCACCTTTGGGGGATGATGAAATTTAATTTTGATATAATATTTCACATATTATCATATGATCATACTAACCCCAGAGTTGGTAGATCCTTTTGTGCTATCTTTTTTCATGTGCTTGTTTCCCTTAATTTTTCCTTTCTTGGGGACATTTCATAGTGGAAACATTTATCATGGATGCATGTACACTCAATTAAAGCAATTGCTCTCATTAAAGTATTTGCAATAGCTTTAATATGGGGGAATACACTCTGCTCTATGTTTCACATTTTTCACACACACACACACACTAATTCAATGCTACTTTTCATTTGGTCCTTGATTGACCGCATTTAGGATCCCTTATTGGATACACTTTCCTTAAGGATAGATC